>CM040245.1:175656365-175681180 GCA_022545495.1 Chrysanthemum lavandulifolium | reverse complement strand
GAAATCCAAGATCATGACTCAACTAGAGTATTAGTAACATTGATTGATTGAATGCACAATGGAATAATAAGAACACAATCAAAGTTACCAACAAGGTTTTCTCATACAAACAATGATCCTCTATGGATCTTTTCACCCTCTCTAAAGAGGTTTTCTTAAATGTTTTTGTCAAGTCCCCATGCTACTAAGGACCTAAGTTCCTTTTATACACAAGGAACACTAATCCCTACTTGGGAAAGTACAAGCATGCAACTAAATAAATGTAAATCCCTTTCTTGGGAAAGTACAAGCATGCAACTAAATAAATGTAAACCCATACACATGCCCATGCTAACCTTGGGCAGTACAATATAAGCCCATGCTAACCTATAATAATACAGTGCATGCATATTCTACTCTGCTCCACTATATCAACAGAATCACGGCTTCACTACTTTAGCCGAAATATGTCTTCAGAAGATACTAACACTGCTTCAGCAGAATCCGTACTTCACTACTTCAGCAGATTCCACGGCTTCACTACTTCAGCAGATACCAACACTGCTTCAGCAGAATCCGTACTTCACTACTTCAGCAGATTCCACGGCTTTACTACTTCAGCAGACTTATATCTTCAGCACTATTGTGGGCAGAATTCCTACTTTGTACGTTTACATTACTTCAGTAAAAACTCTTCTTCAGTAGAATCCATTGTTTATCGATCAGCAGAATCACAGTTTCACGAATTCCAACAATCCTCCCTAAACCGGAATTTAACTATGTTAAGTTCCGGTTCGAATCTTTAAAATTTCGAACTAGAGGATTGTAGCAACAAATGACAAAACTTCCCAACAATCCTTCCCAACAATCATTTAACACTTTAGAACTTGAGGATTGTACTCGAACATCGAGTAAAGAACCAATAACAATTTCATCTCTATGATGACCAAACTTTGAAACGCCTGGTCTTTGCAAAGAACAAGTGACATAATGTACATCAATACATATAGTTTCAAACTATTCTCATCACATCCGGTGTGTTAACTCATGTGAGAGGTGAATTATTGAAAATAATGGATTTGATGTCTCTTTACCAATAGCCATCACTACCGGAGTAGCCAAATGTTTAAGGTCGAAAACCATGGTACACCGATAACCATCGATTTAGTGGCAAACCAAACAACCATAAACGGATTTGACATGTATTTACCGAGCCGTTTGCTCGGGACTAGCCAACTCTTTGATGGAATGCCTTCATCATCATGGTGAGTTGATTATCATTTATGGATTTCATGACCTTTACCACAAGCCATAATCTTGTGGGCTAGCCAACTCTTGTGTCGAAAGACATGGTGAGATGAAAACCATGAGTGGTGTAGTAATGAACCAACACCAAAACCCGCAAGCAAGAGAGAGTAGAATCGAACACGACAGAGGTTAGAGTTTTTTTTTTTTTTTTTTTTTTTTTTTTTTTTTGTAATAAAACTAAAAGGAATAAAAATAACCAAAACATGTACAAGGTACCATCAGCAGAAGCGAAACCAAAGACAGCTTGTAGTGTCAAGAAAACACTAAGCCTCCCTTAGGCATATGAGGATCCAACAATGCGCAAAAATGGTTAGAATACAAAAATACAACAATAAGCATCCCTTAGGCTTATGCCTCCCTCAATCAATGCACCGACAAATACTTTTTCTTGGGTACCCATAATGAACCTTTCCTTTGAGTTTTCCAAGAATAACATGTTGAGGGCTTAACAATGATGCCACACTAACTCCACCATGTGCCTTAGTCATATGAGATACATATGGTGTATATGACTGAAAATAAGAACTTATGGGTTTATAGGAATAAGCCTAGCATTCTTGTTCCACCAACTAGTAATAATCGATGAAGAATATCCTCCACCGGAGGAATCGGAAAGGCCTGTTAAGCCTATCGCCAGAAATAGATGCATACACCTTTGGCTTACCGTAGGAACTAGTTTACCGCTTTCACATGAGCAACTTTGGGAACAAATGGGGAATACTAGCAACATTAGTCCATGTGCATCTAGAAGTCTTATGGCCAGAGGAGACATCCATCCTTTTTCATAATAATCACGGTCTTTAATAAGATGGAGTTTTACCACACACAAAACAAGATTTCTTCTTAAAGGCTTATTCTTAACACAACTTTGTTTATTACATTTAAACTTATCGGGAACAAAACTAGAAGCAAAATTGTGTTTAATGAGAATAAGTAACTGCCTTTGTTTTGGGCTCATCATTAGCTACTTTGGACTTGGGTGTAGTCTTGGGTGTGTGCCTAGGTGAGTCATACTTTTCACTTGAATCACATAAGGCATAGTCAGTGGACTTTAGGTCGGACGACTTGTCACTTTAGAGCAAGAGAGAGTCATTAGGTTGGCCACTAAGGTCTAGCAAGTCACTTGACTTTTGCCATATAAATGGTGTGGTCCATCAAAGTCAATGGAATGGACGGTCAATGGGCATGAATTCACCTCTAATAGGTCCACGTACAACATGTAAATCACCTTCTTTACAAAATTAGCTAATCCCGCCGGTGTAGATTTACGAGTGTCATTCCTAGCTTCTATTCCTACATACTTCTTAAAGCCTAAACCTATGGGAGTATTAGGATTTTGACTAGCATAGATGTGACTAGCTAACTTATTTCCATTCAATAACCATTCCTTATGCCTAGCAATTTCCTCATCTAGTTTCTCTTTTAGCACATTGTTTTCGTACACTACATAGCTTTTTCTTTCTCAAGACGCTTTTAAATCAATTCTAGCAAATTCTAGATCACTTTCTAGCACCCTAATCTTTTCATCATAAGCCACTTGATTCTTTTGAAACCAAACTTTTTGTCTTTCTAATGTTTTTAAAGCATGTTTATAAGCATCATTGTCAACATAGCATGCATTATATTTAGGTTTCATTTCATCATAGGCTTCCTTAAGTTCATTGTATCTCTCTTTACAACCAAAAACATAAGTATGTACCTGAGAGATGCCCATGAGAGCAATTGGTGGACTGGCAAATTCTTCAGCATAACCTTTAGCATTATCTTCCTTGCTCATCTTCTTGAATTCACCCTTTCCACAATACCTTGTTTTGAGAGCATTCCATATAAGATTTGCATCATCCATATAACAAAAATCTGCTACATGATCAGCAGGAATGGATTTAAGCAAGATAGTTTCGCCTTTGACTCTCTTTGTACAAAGAATGTTCATCCGCAAATGTTGGAGGAAGAATAATGATGTTTCCATCACAATCACTTTTAATCCTTTTCAAGCTGTTGCCATTTTGGACCACCTTACGAGATATTCATATCATTATTCATGATCCAAATGTTTCATCTTCTTAGCCTGCATCAGACTCATCATCCATTAAATAAGGAAACATAACTTCATCCCTATTATTATCAAATTCGCCATGTTGTGAGAGAAGATTGCACAGAGTGAATGCACCTTATGAACTTCAAATAGAAACAATAAAATAGAGGGACCAAAATTTTGATGACCTGTATTCCTTGGACCAAAATAATACCAAGTGACAAGTAAAAGAAAACAAATGCCAATTGCACAAGAAAAACATTCCACGTGATCACACAATTAGAATGACCAATGAAATCAATATCTATTTCAAACTTGGACCCACGTGAGATCAAATAGAGCTAGCCAACCAAATGAATATGTAACCTCACGTAAGCCTTCCGATAAATGAATAGACAACCAATTAAATGCTTTATCCTATTTAAAATAAATTTAGACCTAAATCGTGATATCATATAGATTTCATTAAGCCAAATATTCTATACAAAGTGCATGATCCCACGTGTTGGATGAACCAATCAAGTGCACTTCCAAAGAAACTATTATATGCGCCCACATCACAATCTCATCCCACGTTAAATCTCAAAGAAGAAATGACTAAAGATTAGTAATATCAATTGAGACCCCACGAGACCTTTGACCAATTAGACAATTAATATGGGTACAATAGTATATATGGAATACAAACAAGTGGGATTGTTGCAACTATTGACCCGCGACAAGAATAAGGTAATCGAAATATTGACCAAATTAATTTCAAGTCCCACGGATCATGGACTAATCAAACACATGCAGTACTTGAATTTATTAATCCCCTCGAGACCCACTTACATGAATTTAAATAATCATGATGTATACCCTTGACCTTCAGCAATAATAAAACAATATAAACTCAAATGAGTAGAATCACATTAATATCTGACATCATGCGCATCAAAGATAGTCCCATATACCGAAAAATAAATCAATTTTTATTCAACCTATAGTTTGACCACTGACCCACTAGAAGAACTAATCAAAGATGACCCAATCAATTTACAAGAATGAAAGCAATGTACCTCATGCGCATGCAGTGTCAAATAAAGAATAATGAGGCTCAATAACCGAAATATGTCTTTCATCAGCCTGATTCACGCCAATAAACCGATCCGAAAAACAACCCCTTTATTCCTGCTGCTTCTTATGAAGTTTCTTTCAAAGTGTGACAGCAGCAGTTTTCTCGTTCTTATAACTTTCTGTCAGAGGCTCAGATCAACGATCCCTTCGGTGGAAACCTTCCTTGATATACCAAGAACTTCCAGTCCAAATTTTATGCGGATCCAACAGTTAACGAAGAAGTTATGATTTGTTTCAAAACAAGATGTTGTAGTATCCTTACGGAACTTTTTCAAACAGACTTCTACAACTTATAACTATTGATTGAGAGCTCTAATTGACAATCCTCCGGTGAAACTTTAGATAGAAATATAAAGATGCACCAGAAAAAATTGTAGCTCACTCCAACGGTTCAAGAAAAAGTTATCGTTGTTTTAAAAAGAGCCCAGCAGAAAGACTACGAAAATTACTAACAACTTCGAGTTTTGAATCTTTTCTTCGAAAAACCTTGTAAACTCAAGATCGAGAGCCACCTGCTCTGATACCAATTGTTAAATCCAAGATCCGGACTCAACTAGAGTATTAGTAACATTGATTGATTGAATGCACAACGGAATAATAAGAACACAATCAAAGTTACCAACAAGGTTTTTCTCATACAAACAATGATCCTCTATGGATCTTTTCACCCTCTCTAAAGAGGTTTTACTTAAATGTTTTTGTCAAGTCCCCATGCTACTAAGGACCTAAGTTCCTTTTATACACAAGGAACACTAATCCCTTACTTGGGAAAGTACAAGCATGCAACTAAATAAATGTAAATCCCTTTCTTGGGAAAGTACAAGCATGCAACTAAATAAATGTAAAACCCATACACATGCCCATGCTAACCTTGGGCAGTACAATATAAGCCTATGCTAACCTATAAATAATACAGTGCATGCATATTCTACTCTGCTCCACTATATCAACAGAATCACGGCTTCACTACTTTAGCCGAAATATGTCTTCAGAAGATACTAACACCGCTTCACAGAATCTCGTACTTCACTACTTCACAGATTCCACGGCTTCACTACTTCGAGATACCAACACCGCCTCAAAGAATCCGTACTTCACTACTTCAAGTTCTTTGATAGCATCGGTGAAAAGACAACTGTAACACCGCACCTTGTTTCTTTGTCGTTGAGTCCTTAAATCTAACAACGTTGAGTGTGGGCTCAAGCAACACGGAGTGATGTTTGGGGTCTTCAAGTCTTTGGGAATATCTCGGATTGGTTTCAACAATCCTTTTGATTAACAATTTGTGTATCGATATAAGGATCTTAGAGCCGGGCCTTTAAGGTAAGTCATCATGTCGTCCCAGATAATAGCTACAAATTCAATGTGTTTCATGTTGACCATGCCCCAAAAGATTTGTAGTTCCATGAGCTTCGGATGCTCATAGCCAATGTCACATCCGAAAACGGATTTATCAATCATAATGTATGAGTGTTCTCCATGGTTGAGGAATATTTTGAGATCCACCGAGGAATGTTTTGTGATAACTCCAATGACCTCATCATAGCCGATGTCGACCATGAATTGAAGAACGATCTCTTGGTAGGAGTAGCGAGAGAATTGAGAGGCTCAATGGTTGGAAGAAGAACGACTCTTAAATCTGCAGGAGTGATGGTGACTTGTTTGTTGTTAAGCATCACCATCACGGCACTTTGACCTTTGACCTTTGTATTGTGCGCAAGAATTGGTGAACATAGATCTCCGTCACAATGGCAAAATTTGTGAGCATATTCGGTAAGGGTGAGTCTTGAATATCCACATCAATCGACAAGAAGACTGGAACAAGTGAAGTTATCAAAATCAACTCGAGGTTATTCTTTCAAATCTTCATTGTGTAACCGTTGGGAAGATGTCTTCAATTGAGAGAACATTTGGTGCATCAACATTTTCCATTTGGCGTCTATATCGTGATCGAAATATATTTAGCCAAAAGAACCAACATATCGAAAGACATTACGTTAGTCAAAGTTGATTTTATTGTCTATTTATTGAATATGATATGTTAACGAATGTTACGAGTCCAATGTCACTTGTTTGTCCAATAGTCCAAAGACGTCGTAATAAGTTTCGTGAGTAGATTAACTTTGAGTTTTAAAGTCCAATTTTTCACTTATTTTCACAACTTATTAAATATTTAAGCTTATTAGTAACATTTTGGTTTCGTGACGTTATGATTTATTTATTTACAAGTTTGCACGCGTAACAATTCACAATTTTGGTTAAAATTAGGCTTAGGCGTAGGATTTGCAAGCTTATGCCTAAAAAGTAGACCATACACGTAGTTATAAGCTTATGCGTGGGATCTTGACATACGCGTAAGAAATGTTACGCATAAGAAAAAGAGGGCCTTAAGCATAGAGCTTACGCGTAAGCGTATGTGGGATCTTCTGGCGTAAGGCTTACTCGTAAGAGTGAACCTTATGCGAAAGCTTACTTTTTACGCATATCCTTCACGGGATACGCGTAGTCCCCTTTGTAGAACCTTACGCGTAAAGGTTACGCGTGAAGATTTCTCTTACGCTAACATTCTACGCGTAAGGTGATCCTTATGCGTAGTATCTCGCTTAACCTTGATTACGAATAATTAACGCGTAAAACACGAAACAAATTCATCATAACATCATCATTAACATCACATTTAATCCCTTTTGGTTCTATCATGAAGTCTCAATAAAAAGCGATTCTGGCGTAGAATATCGCTTACGCGTAAAACTTAAACCCTAGGATTCAAATTTTACGAGTAACTAATCTAACCATAGGATTGACACCAAATCATTTCGGGATATCTAAGAGGCCATATGACTATGTTGCAACAAGTTTTAACTTCAAAAACCTAATGGATCAAAAGTACCCAATTGTATGAACATAAACCCTAATTCTTAGTTTTCACCAAATTAATGTTTCGGGTATGTTTCAAGCAAGGTTTTGGTAAATTAAACATGTCAACAACATAACACAACCATCTTTTTAACCGAAACTCTCCCAAATGAGAGCACCCAAATTTACGCGTATGAACCCTAATTTATAAAATGGTCAATTCGTGTTTCGGGTGGATTTGTTTGATATAAATGGTTTAAGAGTGATCATATCAACATTTTAACACAACCATTTTAACACAAAACACCCAAACATGATTATGTATTCATACACTTATCGTAGAACACAAGATCATGCCTAGGGACAAATCTAACCGTTGGATTTTAAAACAAATCAAAGCCATTGTTTGTAATACCACAAAGATCATGAAAACACTTACAAATTCGAGATCAAAACACGGTTTTGAAGATTGAAGGATAGGCGTAGGATGGGTTGTTGGGTAATAAATGATATGAAATAAATGTGTTATGAAAAGTTGGTGGAGTGTTTTGTTTAAAATAGTTTGAACTTTTGACATTTTAGTCCCTCCACCTTAACCATTTTCATCCAATGCCCATATCTTCCACTTTGTTTACGTTATGAAGAATAGTTTTGAAAGAAACATGATGACACTCCCCTCGACTTAAGAAATAATGAAATTTTATAAATTTGAGTCCGGGAATGTCAATTAACCGTAAATATGACCACCATTATAAAAAAACAACCAGGAATAAGGTAACATGCAAGTACAAGGTTTTATGAAACCGAAAATATTTACTTTCTCCCCCTCAACACTTGACCGAGAAAATACTAAATTTTGAAAGAGTAAAGTGTTGATGTAAGATTTGTACTTGCAATATTAAAAGAAATATAGATAGCGTAATATTTTTCAATTTTATCGATTTTATATTTTTGTATTTTGTTTTGTAAAATGTTTACAAAAGAGGTTTTGGTGTTTGATTGGTTTTAAGAATGTTTTAAAAGTTCATCCGGTTCCTCGAGTCAAACACCGCATACCAATCCGGTGGACCAACTCATTAAACCTAGCGAGAGCTAAGGCTTTGGTGAGAAGATCTACCAATTGGTATTGATACCAAAAGTATAATTCAACGGTACCCTTTTCCACGTGCTCCTTGATGAAATGATATCAAGATCGATGTGTTTTGATTTCAAATGTTGAGCAGAGTTGCACGAGATCGCAATAGCACTTTGATTGTCGCAAGACATCGGTATTCTGTCAAATACGTAACCATAGTCTTTGAGTTGTGTTCTCATCCAAATGACTTGAGCACAACATGCCGACATGGCTACATATTTCGCTCTGTTGAGGACATCGATGTCTGATCCGCTTCTTTGATTGCCATGACACCGGTTTATCACCAAGAAATTGTAAGGCTCGAAGTGCTTTTCCGAGAATCTAAGAAACTGCGTGATTAGATCTAAAAAGCTATTAGTTCAAAACCGAATCCTTCGGATACCGATCCCCAAGTTAATGGTTCCCTTGATGTATCGGAGGATTCTTTTAACCTCGAGAGGTGGGTTTCGATTGGTCTCGATCGATAACGGAGCAAAGATATACGGCAAAGACAATATCGGGTCCATCGGTCGTTAGATACATGAGAGACCCAATGATACTTCGTTATTTGGTAGGGTCAACCAATTTCCCATGCAAATCAGCGTCCAGTTTCTTGGTATGTGCCATTGGAGTGGCATAGGTGTCACAGTTTTACATTCCATTTTTGTTTAAAATTTCAAGGGCATATTTGGACATATTCAAGAAAATACCACGGGGTGATTGATGAACTTGCAGTCCTAGAAAGAACGTAAGTTCACCCATCATGGACATTTCAAAATGTGTTTTCATAAGTTTTGAAAAAGCGTTTGAGTATTTTAGAAGTGTTGACCCAAAAATGATGTCATCCACATAAATTTAAACGATTAAAATGTGTGCCCCGTGATATTGTATGAATAGTGTAGGGTCAACCAAACCTTTGGTGAAATTATTGGCAATGAGGAAGGATGATAACTTATCGTACCATGCCCGAGGAGCTTGTTTGAGTCCGTAAGAGCGTTGTTCGGTTTGTAAACGTGGTTTGGGAACTCGATCAACGAATCCTTACGGTGGTGACATAGACCGCTTTTAGTTTACCATTCGTAAAAGCTTTTGACGTCCATCCGAAAGACCGTGATGTTCATGTGAGCCGCGAACGCCGAAATATCCGAACATCCTCAAGACGAGCAACCGAGCTAATGATTCTTCAAAGTCAATACCTCTTCCTCGTTTATAACCCTTAGCCACCGGACGTGACTTATTCCCGATTACGATTCCTTGACATCCAATTTGTTTTTCCAAATCCATTTGAGACCAATGACGAAGACCTTGTTGGTTTTCAACCAATTCCCATACTTCAAGACGTTTAAACCGATTGAGTTCTTCTTGCATGGATTCAATCCGGTTGTCTTTGGTCATTGCATCTTTAATGATTTTAGGTTCGATTAGCGATAGTGAGTGCATAAATGCAATGTTCACCGTCGTGTGAAGACGTTGTCTTGTTACGGGCGGTTGATTCGGTTACCAATAATGTTCTCAAGAGGATGGTCTTTCGTCCAATGATGTGTGGAAGGTTGATGTTGATATACATTATGCAGTTAGGAGGATTCAAATGGTTTGTAGATGAGTCCGCAACATCGGTGCGCGATTTCATTGGCAAACGGGTTGAATAACGATTTGGATCATAATCTGCGGTGGGGTACTTCATTGTTCGTAACATCATCACCGGAGCGACTTCATTGGATGCGGTTTGTCTACCGTTGTTGTAGAATCGGTTGGTGGTGCTTCCTCAACGAGAGTTGTTATGGCGGTGTATCGTATTTGATTTTGATCGATTGAGCGTGAAACATTGGATACATCGAAGCACGCTCATCAAGATCATCATTAAGCGAAGAGCAAACAACTTTTCCATTTGTTGACGAGTAAGTCGGGGCTTGGTTCGGTGATGATGGGGTTTGAGGAAGTTTAAATGGTTATGACCGGTTCCAAGTCGTTATGCTTAGAAGCCATTTCGTAAGCTCATCGAAATTGGCATGAATCGTTTCCATAATCTCCTTTGTGCGACGATTCCAAATCCGTAACCCTTGGAGTTTTCGAATATCCTACAAAGACTCCAATGTCTTTCGCTTTGAGCTTACCAAAGTCATCACGATCATTATTCGGATAACAAAGGGATCCAAATACATGAAAGTGTTTGAGATTCGATCTCTGATTGCGGATAAGCTCATAAGGTGTTTTGTTGTGGCGCTTGGTAATCATTGAGCGATTGTGAGTGTAGCATGCAGATTGACACGGCTTGACCACAAATGTCTGGAAGTTTAGCATTAATTAACATTGTTCTTGCAGCTTCCACTAACGTACGGTTTCGTCTTTCAACAACTCCGCTTTGTTACGTGTACGTGCAATAGATATTTGATGCTCAATTCCACTTTCTCATAAAATGCATGAAGAGTTTGTTTCACAAATTCGGTTCTTTTGTCTGTCTCGATTTGTCATTGTTCTCGAGTTGAACTTGAAATTTCGTGAGAAAGGTGATGATCATCTGTGGAGCTTGATCTTTACTTCGAAGAAAATAAACCCAGGTCCATCTTGAGTAGTCATCTACAATTACCAAGATGTAGCGTTTTCCATTAATCGTCTGCACGCGCATCGGGCCACACAAATCCGTGAAGAAGATGAAGCACATGTTGTGAGCTATGTTCCACCTTTGAAGGAAAGTGAGCACGAGTGCTTTTCCCTTGTTCACAAGCTGAGAAGAGGTGATCTTTAGAATATCAGAATCTTGGGAGACCTTCAATAAGTTTGTATCGAGCAAGGTTGGTTATAGTTTGAAAGTTTAAATGTGAGAGACATCGGTGCCATAGCCAAGATTTTGTAGATGTTGCCTTTGAAAGTAGACAGATGGGAGATGAAGCAATCATGTCTTGCACTGAGATTGTGTAAAGACTTGAATTGCGGGTGCCAGACATAAGATCATTTCCTTGTAGATCACGAATGAAACAAGTTTTCTCCCGAAAAGCAACTTCCAAATCTCCATCACGTAATCGACCAACCGAGAAGAGATTGTGACCGAGGCCTTCCACATAATAAACCCCGCTAATTTCGATGTTGCCATTGATGTAATCTCCGTAGCCCATGATAGTCTGCGAAGTGATTATTCCCAATCGACAGTGCCAATGAACTTTGCAACAAAGTTTGATAACAGTTTGAGATTGCTGTCATGTGTCGGGAACATCCGCTATCAACAATCCAAAAGATGATCCGTATCACCGCATTACACACAAACGACACGGATGGAATAGAAGTAGATGTGGAACCCGAAGAGTTAGAGGGTTCCGAAGCAGTTATAGTAGAAATACACATATCAATGATTTTAGGTATCCATTTAAATCCAAGTGTATTATGTAACCATTTCTGTCATCTCTAACTAGTCTTAGCTTTGGTCTTATTGAATGCACTAGGTGATAAGTTCTTCCTAGGAGGTGAAGGGGTTCTATGGGTACATCAATGATCATAGTTGGAACACTAGATGGCGGTTTACCTAGCACAGACTTAGAAGCATTAGTGGGCCTAGAGGTATTCCGTTTTCTATTATTCCGCTTACGATTCAAGATAGTCTTAGCAACACATTTATCATGACAACCATAAAACATGCTTTTATGACAACCAACACAAGAGGCTTCAAACAAAACATTAAGAGTACTTAAAGATTCAGCGTTCGTTACATCACTTTGTTCATTACATTTGTCAGACGCGATATCTAAAGTGGGTGCAACTTGAGTTTTATTCAAAGTCCTAGGGTGTTCTTATACTTCAACATTCTTAATTGTTCTTTTCTTACGTCGTAACTTCCTATTCTTCCTTGTATTGCTCCTAGGCTGTGAAGTGCGGGCGTTGGGAAAAGAGGCAACTAATCCTGTTTCAGTAGAGGGAAGCACATTAGTTTCTTGTGGTTTGTCATTAGGCATTGTAGTGTCACTTTTTCTAAGTGTTACAGGTGAAAGTACCTTAATGTTACTAAGCTTAACTGGTTCATACTTTCCTAACTTCTCTTTTAACTCAATGATAGTGTGCAACAAATCTTGATTGTCAGAACGAAGATTTCCATAAACATTCATGACTTCTTTAGTGTGTGCAAGATAATGATCAAGTTCGTTTGATGCTTCATCACGAGTCTGTTTGAGTAAATCAAATATGACACCATATTTCTTTTTAACTTTTGCAAGTTCTTGTTCATATTTTGAGATTTGACATTTCAAAGATGCGTTTTGATCATCCAATTGCTCAAGTTTTGGATTAAGAGGTTTGGAATGCAACTAGTTGATTTTGTTTTGCAAAGCAAGTTCACGATTTTGACAATCTTTTGACACCATTGAAGATGACGTTTTGCATTTGAAAGCTCGTTTAACAATCATTCATTTTCAACTTTTAAAGACTTGATTTGTGACACGAAGTCGGTATTCTCAACGTTTTCAACATAATCAGAGATATAATCAAATGCATATGCAATGAATGTAATAACACCACATTATGGATATCGGCCAGAGATAACATCTTCCAAGAGTCGATCAACATCTTTTCGTAACATTTTCTTTTTATGTTTTGTATTTGAAATAGATGTTTCTGTTTTCTCGAAAACTATTTTCATCAGTCCAAGTTCCTTATGAAATTCCCTTTCCTAATACAATGCACAATTTTTCAAGTTTTGAACATGGGGTAAATTCTTTTCTGAAAAATATCTCTTTGTTCTCGTGCTTGAGGTGATTGAAAATGTTCAACTTCTATTTCAGAATGAAATTCAATCTCACGTTCTAAAAGTTTGATGTCAGATAGGAAAGTGTCAAAATATCTAAGAATTTAACGACTTTCGGTATTGATTTTACTTCTTTGAGTGAAGGTAAAGGACCATTAATTTATGCGTAATGGGTTGGGGACCAACATTAGAAGACTCGACATAGGTGTGATAACCCAAGGTGTGTTAGAAGTATCCTTTTGTGCGGCGAAAGTGACGGCTTTTGAATAGTTAAATGGTTTGTTATAAACAACATTTTCTAATTTTGATCGAATCTCGTCTTCTGCATCTAATTCCTCTTGACGATTATATTCAACAACACTCGTAATGGAATCATCAATTCTATGTTCTGCACTTAAACTTCAGGATTTGGTTTGAATGCTCTATTTGAAAACTTAGGTTTGTAATCAGCAAGATTCGGTCCATATCCATTTGGATTTGGCTTGAAAGTAAACTTTTGAATCGTTGTGATTGATTCACCATGTTTATAAACAACATTTCGAAACTCTTTGATTTTGTTTTGTAAGTCGAAAATTTCCTCAAGATAGGCATCTATTCGTTTGGTTGAATGCTTTTGTACTTTAAAACTGTTTTGACAAGTTAACAACTCGACTTGGCTTTTTAGTTTCCAAAGTAAGAGCGTTAAGTTGTTGTTTATGATCATATTTTAGTTGTTCTATTTGAGACAACAAAGCATTCTTGGATGCGAATAGATCACGATCCGCATTCTAATGATTTTTCATTTGGTAAGATTTAGCAAAAGCGACTTCAAAACCTTGTTCACGTTTTTCTTGAGTTTTAAAAACGTTGAGTTGCCGTTTAAGCATTCAATATCCACAGTTAATAAATGCATTTTATTTTTTAATTGCTAATTGAGTTCACAACATTGTTCCATTCGGGATCGTTGGTCATTAAGTAAGAGGTCAATATCTGGATTAGGCAATGGTTCAGTGTGTTCAACGTGAGTCTCAACATGATCAATATTTAGATCCTCAAGTATAACCACGAAGTCAACTTGATTATCAATGGTAACCAGGAGGTCATCTTGATCGTCAAATGTAACTACTGGATCTAGTTGAGTATCATCAGAATGAGATGTGGACGGCTCATGTTGAACATTCCGAGCCTCGTCGGATTCGGATGTTGGTGAGATATTAGATCGATGATGAATATGGTTTGATCCGCACACGAGACAAGTTGTCGGTGTCATACACCGGGCTGTGTCACTCATGTGGAGTTCGTGCATGTTTGCCATCAACATAATTGCCGCATTAGCCTCGCAAGTCCTCCATATCATCATCGAATCGTGCATTTGCCATGAAGCTCTGTTCCTTATTGGTAAGAGTTCCACCACTTCATCCTTAAGAGCCAAGAGTAAAGCTTCTTTGTGATAAGCGCCTCTTGTCCTCGGCTTTGGGCATGCATTAGCCGATGACCCTTCTCATTACAGCTTATAGCAACGAAGACCATTAATCCCATTCTCGAGCATTACTCTGTTCAACCACTTGAGCACTTTGTTGTTGTGGAGCACCCATGTTATTCCTTCCCATTGGATTAAACCCTTGACCACCGCCCATCTGACGAACATTACCTCGATTATGAACTTCAACACGTCCATTGTTAACAACAACCTGATTCCGTGTGTTTGATGAGGTACGAATGCGATTGTTGGATTTGTTTGAGTATCGGCCGAAGGCTCTAGCAATCATGACAAATCCTTGCTGCAATGCATCAAAAGCTTCTGTATCCTCATTAGATTCACTGTAAAATGCTTGATCATTGTTGTTGTTGTTGTATGGAACCAATTGAGTTTCTTGAGATTGGTGTTGTGACTGATCATAAGATGTTATCGTAGTAGATGGTTGAGCAGCGGGTTGTGGAGGATTTATGAATATAGTTTGTAATGTCGGGAATTGAGGATAACAAGCTTGAGCCCACAAAGCTAGTTGTTGATTATCCGAAAGTGAAGGTGTGACGGGAAGTCCACGGATAACCCTTTCTTTGTCAACTTCTTTTTGGTGGGGCTTCAAATAGTCGTACAACAATCCGTATGTAGCATGATGAAGATTCTTTGCTTGACGGATGAAAATGACATACTTTTCCCAATCAGGACCAAGGCTACTTAGGAACTTAGTGTTGACTGCAATTCTTGGCATAATGATGTTATGCTTTTCCAAGTCATTGATGATGTCTGAGAATCGATGATGATAAGACTCTAATGTCTCTCCAGGATCAATTATGAAGTGTTCATAAGCCAAGTAGATTTTGGATTCCATATCCTCTTGATTGAGTTCAGTTCCTTCCATGAGAAGATGAATATGTTCCCACATTGCTTTAGCAGTCTTTTGAGCATCAACACTTGAAGGATCGATTGGGTAATTCCAAAAGGATGTATTGCATTGCTAGCTCATCGGCTTCAAAATGTAGAAGTTCATCGGTGAGGTCGGTAAGACTTGCAATGTTGGTGACATCACCTCTTGGTGGATTAGCATTTGGATCTCCAGGTGTAACGATAGTAGGCATCTGAAACAGACCTTCCAGGATGACCTTCTTTAAGAACTTTCCATGTGGCTTCTTTAGATTACAAAACCTAAAGAACCTAATCACCAATTGATCATAGTTTTTGGGAGTGAGCATTGGAGGTCTATCAAGTGATCTAGCCTCATGAATGGATTGTTGGCTACTTAAAGCTTCACACATCTTTGCAAACCAAGACGGTTCCTTCATAGTATTCCTGGATGGATGTTGATTGTTAATGTTTGTGTAAGGTTGTACTTGAAGACTAGGTGGTGTTTGAATCATTTGTGGTTGAATTGCTCCTTGAGGGAATTGATGTTGTAGTTGATAGAGTTGTTGTTGTTGATTGATTTGTTGTTGTACTTGTTGAGGATACACATGAGGGAAGTAGTTAGAGTATGGTGGTTGAGACATCTTGAAACTTGTGTTGTAAAATGGATCTTTGTAGTAGAATGGAAGTTTGTTGATAAAGAGTCTTTTTGCGTAGAAACCAAGCTTAGGCAGAGACACCTTATGCGTAGGAAAAACCAGCTTAGGCAAAGAAACCTTATGCGTAAAGATACCAACTTACGCGTAAGAATAGAGCTTACGCGTAGGATTAGCTTACGCGTAGGGTTACGTAAACCTTAGCTTATGCGTAAAACAAATGCTTATTAGTAGAATGCTTATGCGTAAGAATTGCTTATGCGTAAGACAAGGCTTATACGTAAAACAATGCTTAGGCGTAAAGATTCTACGCGTAAGAGTTTGCTTAGGCGTAAAACTAGGGTTTTGCGCAAAAATCCTTTACACTTATTCCAGTGTAAGATATCCAAAGTCAAAGTGTTTTCAGGCTTATCTAAGCAAGAAAACACTGAGTAAACCAAGAACACTGAAGATCAAACCTTATGAAGCTTACGCGTAACTTTAGGGTTTTCTTATGCGTAGGAAATGCCAATGTTTACCAAAAACTGATTTTAAGCACAAAGATGTTTAGAAACCTGATTTTTGAGGTGAAATAGGTTCAATATCACCAAAATAACACAAAAGTGTGAAACTTGATGATCCAACACACGTTATCACCTTACGCGTAGAACAAGCTACACGATTAAAACCAAGCTTAAAAACCAAGAAATACATGTAAAGTTTGAAACTTTTTGCCAAAAACAGAAACTTTATCACTAAATAACCTTAAAAGGACAAGAATCTTGAGTTTTAAAGTGAAAAAATTAAAGCTTTTTGCGTATAAAAGATTGAGTACCGAGAACCTTACGCGTATACCAAATACTTAAAAAACAAAACCTTTTCACCCAACTATTTGACTCTGATACCACTGTTAGGTTCCCATTTATGTCACACAAGCATCAATATAAGAAATAAGGTAAGAGAGATCGGATGAACACTTTAGCCAAACACACGAATATAATGAAGAAAGGTTTATGCTTAGAGTGAATGAGAAAAGTGAACAACCAACTTTCAAATGAAGGTTTACAAGGGTATTTATAGGAAGGAACTAGGGTAACATGCAAGTTCCCTTCCTTTCCCTTATTGGGCTTTAGCATAGGCTCATGGGCTTTCTACATGAGCCTAGCCTTGATTACTAACATAAAAGCCATATTTAAGCTAACTATTACATATTAATTACTAACACTTGAATTCTAGTTTAGGAATGATTCCAACAGAAGATTTGAGAGAAGCTTCAGTGATTCTATGAATGTCATGAAGAAGCAGAAGCGAGCACAGGAGCTTCTGTCATTCATCGAGAAGTTAAAGGGATGGTGTATTGATATGGTTTATTTTGGTGTTTCGAAATGTATTTTGAGTTTAAGCAATGTTGCCAATGGGCGTGCTTGTTGGGATGTGTTGACTAAGACTTGTTAATGTTTATGTTTTGTGTCTTTGAACATATATATATATATATATATATATATATATATATATATATATATATATATATATATATATATATATATATATATATATATATATATATATATATATATATATATATATATGTTTCAAGAGCTAATGAATTTAACTTTATGGTGCTCGATAACGCACACGGCGTCGTTCGGGTCAAAGGAGCTTTCTTTTCATCGAGCAAGTTTTTCAACACCCTAGGCGTGAACCTAATCGTTGTAGTATAGTATTAGGGTAAGCCACGGAATTGATATGGTTCTCAGAGGAATAGGAATGCTAGTGAGAAGTTACTACGCTAAGGTTGGGGTTGAGGAAGATTATTTTTTATATTTTTATGTTTTTAGGAAATGGAAAGGTACGAATCTCGGGGTTTGAATTTGGGGGTTGGTATTTCACCGATTACTTCTACTTATCTAATTGTCTAAACTAAGGTGAGGGTAGTCTATGTCTATTGTTGTGTGCTCGTATGATAGTTAAAATGTATTTGCTTAGGTTTTATTACTCCCTAGTTATCTCCTATTGGTGGTTGAATTGTCACGTCCTTATTCTTAATGCGTTGTGTCTCTAAGGTCGTAGGGTATGTGTTTATCCCTAACTCTTTGAAGCTACCAAAGGTTAATGACTACAAAATCTCTAGGATTTATAAACTTTAACTCTAAGGTATTCTTTGAATAACTAGCCTACAATTACTCTAGGTGATTATAAACTACGGTTCATCAAAGATTAATCAAGCATTACAAACACAACGAATGACCTATCGCAATACTAGGTCAATCATAATTAAGATAAGACACAACCAATCAATATTCAATAACTAAGTTTCATATTACCTAAGCAAACACACAAGTAAATTAGCGGGACATGGGAACATGCAAGCATACACACAATCAAAGGAAGACATAATTAAATTAATGAAGTAAAACACTTATCTTGATGTAAGATAGGGTATGGAACCCTAAAATCTTGTACAAGATAGCCTTGGTTGGTTTAGGTTTTACCCAAAGACTACACACGAAAACTAAAAATTCGGATTCTATATATAAGATTACAAATGCGGCGTCACCTTTGATTTGTGACGCCGTCGGGTCGCCGTTATTAGGGTTTCATCTTGGCCACGTTAGTATTACGACGGCGTCACCTAATGCTTGTGACGCCGTCCCTTCGATCTCGGCGTCGTCGGATCAAATCTAGGTCGCCCGAGTTGTGACGCCTACTCCTTTAAAACACGAAGCCGTCACTTGTAAATGAGCAATTTGGCTACCGAGTCGTCACAAAATTTGTCCGAACGCGTCTCTAGTTGCGCTCGACGCGCCACTTGTAACTCCGACGCCTTCCCTTCGGGCCCAAAGCAGCCTGAGTGTCTCGATACTTGACTTTGGATATTTTCTTCGTATACTCGCGCTTTTTCGTCCAAATAAGTGTCATTCCAGCATTTTGCCTTCAAGATACCTAAAAAGTGAAAAGGAACGATATTAAGTAATAACGGATACAAAACTGATCAAATAAGGGCTTAAACTGTTAGGATTTAGTAAATCCAGTTATTAAAGTGTCAGTGACCTTAAGCATATGTAATCGTTAGAAAGCTCGTAGTCGTAGTTATTTAATGTTAGGTAGTATTTAGTTAAGTAATACCGTGGAGGATGGATGGGTCTTTACCCACTGTATGCCTGATCCACAGCCCGTAGGTGGCGTTTATGTAAGATACTATAAATACCCTCTACCTCCCAAGGTAGAGGGTTGGAGCTCATAATAATACTTTTAACTTTCTCTCACTAAGTCCCCAAACCTCTAAACTTTCTCTCTCTAAAACCTCAAAGTGTACGCCTACTTGTATTCATGGTTTGATGTGTTTGTGAAATCCAATATGTTACAAATGGTATCGAGCCATGGTTTGATCATCTCTCTTACATGTTCTTGGATTTCTAGTGGTTTTATATGGTTTTTGGGTTTGAAAAAGTTTAGTGGTATTTGCATCATTTGGACCATTTCTTGTGTTAAAGTTTGGATTTTGATTGTACTTTTGTGTTTAGGATCATCATAAGTGTTTAGGTTTTGATTTGGAAGGATTGAATCATTGTGCTTGGACTGTTTTTGGATTTAAAAGAGGCATTTTAGTAAAGTTTAAAAGAAGCGATTTGAGTCTCGGTAAAGTATTTCAAGTGAGCGATTTGTCCTTGTTTGGAAGCGATTTGTGTCTGTTACAAATCACTTATTTAAGCGATTTGTCCGGGTAGTGGTTGTACTTGTGCGATTTATTCGGAGTAGCGATTTGTCACTTTTCAGCGATTTGCTTATTTAAGCGAGTTGTGACTTTAAGCGACTTGTGTTGTTTAAGCGATTTGTCATTTCTTCAGCGACTTGCTTATTGAAGCGAGTTGTAAGTTTAAGCAACTTGTCTTGGTTATGCGATTTGTCTTGGTTAAGCGACTTGTCTTGGTTTAAGCGATTTGTATTGGTAAGCGACTTGCTTATTGAAGCGAGTTGATTGTTGAAGCGATTTGTTAGTTGATGCGACTTGTCACTTTTGAGCGATTTGTGGTCTGTGCGATTTGTCTTGTTGAGCGATTTGTCTCTTGTGACTTAGTGCTTTTCTTCTTGATTACATTCTACGGTTTTCTCTTGATTTAGTAATATCCCGTGAAAGAATCTATTTCCGGTTTAATCCAAGAGTTTTAAAATCCGTGAAATGTGAATCATGTCTACCTACGCACCTACAATCATCTCTTATGTTCGAGGACGTTCTGCGCGGTGGATCGATACTCGTCCACCCATGCTTGACAGAACCGACTATGACTCATGGGCTCAACGAATTAGGTTGTATTATTTGGGAAAGGAAAATGGAGTCAACATTCTCAAGTCAATTGATGAAGGACCGTATCAAGTTGAGACAACCGAGACGTATTGAGACTCTGCGATGGCTCGGTGATATTAGGACCGACGGACCTAAAATGTATGATGAACTCGATCGATAAGGAGAAGAAGAGATACGATGCGAGACATCGTGGCTTCTAACATCATACTTTAGGGTTTACCTAAGGACATTTACAAGTCGATCAATCACAACACTGAAGCTAAGGCGGTTTGGGACAATGTCAAGATGCTTCTCTGGGTTCGAATTAACCAAGGAAGACAGAGAATCACAATCGTATGATGATGAATTTGAGCACTTTAAGAAAGTGTCTATGAATATTACGTGAGATTCCACAAGCTTGTAAATGACATGAGGAACATCAAAATGACCATGCCAAATATTCAGCTGAACTCAAAGTTTGTGAATAACATAAATCCCGAATGGCACAAATTTGTCACCTCTGTGAAGCTAACCAAAGGATTAAAGAACACCAACTATGAGCACCTGTATGCCTTCCTGCTTCAGAATGAGAGACATGCTATGTTTGAACGAATGATTCTTGAACAATTCAAATCTAAACAGGGAGAAACAATTTCGTCAAATGATTCAACGACCTTTTAAACCAATGTTGGAATTACCACCAAAGCTTCTCAAGTCATACCCACGGTAATGGTAATTACATGCTCATTCCCGATCCATCATATAAGCCTCTGAGACTCAAACACACTCATGGAAAACTTCATCAATCAACTATCTCTCATGGTTAGTCAAAATATGAATTCCACTCACACACCAACAATAACCTCGAACAAGCATCCAATCCACACAATCAAGCTACTTTCAAAGATGGTAAGGTAGTGGTGCATAATGTGCAAGGAAGACGGTATGAACAAGGGATGATTGGAGCGGGTTGTGGTAATACTGGAGTAGGTGGAGGATATGTGGCTAATCAAAATTGTGGAAGAAATGCCAATCAAGGGCAAGCAAAGCTAATCAAGTGTTACAACTGTGGTGGTGAGGGACATATTGCGAGGAACTTCACATCTCCAAAACGTCCACAGAATGCGAGAATACTTTAGAGACAAGATGTTGCTTGTGCAAGCTCGGGATAATGGAGCGACTTTGGATGAAGAGGAGTTGTTGTTTCTTGCATAAGGAATGCTAAGACATATGATGTTGATGTGGATGAGCGGATTAGGAAATAGGTCACAATCATCAAAATGCCATTCAAGTTGCGATCGTGATGCATTTGACTACGATGTCGATGATGAACCCATCGCCTGACAATCTTCATGGCTAGCATCTCACCTATGGTCTCTCAAAGGTCTCATCACAACAATAGGCTGGTCCACCCAAAGAATCAATCATCTCTGAGGTATTAAAATTATACGATGAGGTGGATGAGCAAAAGATGCATAATGAAGTACAATCTCTTGAAACTTATGAATCAGATATTGATAATGAGGGTAATAGTAATATTGTCTCATATGATCAATATGTGACACAAAGTGAAGGTGAGATTGTACCAAGTGATGTATCTTCTCGCAGGTCAATGATGACTATGTTTTTGATGAATACACCGCATGTGCCTCGATGATTCTCGTTATCTCCGAACTCGAATGCCTATAAAGAACAAGTTGCTATTTATGAACAACATGCTAAGTTTGAGTTAACTACCCGTGAGCGGAAATGGATGACCAAATCCGTACAATTATTAGAGAAAGTAATTTTAGAGAAGAAGTGTTAAAACAAGAGTTAAACTCCTTACAAGAAAAGCTTTCTAAAGCTCATAAGCAAAAGCAAGAACTTCAAGATAATTTTAAAGTGCTTAAACAAGAATTTAATGCCAAGGAATCAAAACTTTTGAATGATTTTTCCAATCTAAAAACTTTGAAAACAAGCTTGAAAATAAGTTGTACATACAAGGAATACCATTGACCGCTCACATG
This sequence comes from Chrysanthemum lavandulifolium, assembly GCA_022545495.1. Classification (NCBI taxonomy): domain Eukaryota; kingdom Viridiplantae; phylum Streptophyta; class Magnoliopsida; order Asterales; family Asteraceae; genus Chrysanthemum; species Chrysanthemum lavandulifolium. The sequence goes on along the minus strand of CM040245.1, from coordinate 175,658,788 downwards.
ATCACTAAGCACAAAGTTTTAAGCGATAAGCATAGTATTCCCTCGTTGAGAAACCCAATTCTAAGTATGGTAAAATAGCTAGAGAGGCTTAGAAGGTAATCTATGATGGCATTGAAATCCTTAAACCTAGGCAGAAACCTAGTTCTATGTTGAGTGCACCGAGGAAGATATACAATTAGAAGATGCCTCTAGGAGAAAATGGATAAGATGCTAAAAGATCCCGAGTGTAAAAGGAAAAACATAACAATCAAACCCCATGATTACACTAAAGAAAATTGGATCTCCCCGAACATGTTTAAGCCTCAAACTCAATTAACCCCTTAACAAATTCTTTGGAAGAAAGATATGGATAAGCAAAAGCTAAAGTACTTGTTGAAACAAACACTCCTTTAGGAAAGTGCTGCGACTACTATGTATCCTCCGAATACACCAATGCATTTAGTTCCTAGAACTATTTCCACTAATAGTAAGACCTTAATCGCCTTGTATGTTGTGTATCAACTATTCATTGATTTTGAGAAGATATGTAAGAAGAGAATCACACCTACAGGGATATCTAAAGGGGAAATGGGTTTTGAGCAAACTAAAGAATGTTATTTAACTGAGGTCATGCCCTTCTTTAGACAATTAAAAGGTCAATTTGAGAGTCTCCAAAAAGGGATTAACTCAGATATCAAAGAAATGGAAAAGGAATTTGATGCAATGATAGTTGAGGTCAATGATTATGAACGGGAACTCAAATATAAGGAAATTGAAAGAAAGAATCTGCATATCTTAAATGAGAACTTAGTATTAAGTTGTGTGGCTCAATATGTGTTTTATACTGTTACTAAGCACTCTATTACTGCTTCTCAATTTCATGAATTAACTGTTGCTTTGAAAGTTTCCCATGATCGTGTCATTGAGCTTGAAAACAAAAACTCATAACTAAATGAGAAAATTGACAAGGATGATCACGATAATTTGGTAAAACATTTTTCGAAGCTAGAAGTTGAACATTTTGATTTACAACTAAAATATCAACATCTCAAAGAAAATGTCAAAACCTCAAACATCAATACATCCTCAAATGTTCCAGAGTTTGATGCACTTTTTGAAATAAACAAACGTGACGAACAGATTCAAGCTCATTGTAACACGATCAGAAAGTTGAAAGCCCAAATTTCACAATTAAAGGGTGAAAAGAACGACGTGACTGGCTCCCAAATGCCTCCTCCTTTAGATTCTCAGTGTTCTCTAACTTTTCATCTTCAAAACTTGGTTAATGTTTTACAAAAGGAAAATGAAAGTCAACAAGAAAATGAAAAAATTAAATGACACATTAAAGAGTTATATGATTCAATAAAATCACTCGTGACAAGAACAACAAAAAATAACGCCTTTACAAAAGGAAATTGAGAATCGAGAGTCGGAAAAGGGAAAATGCCACTTGTCTTTAATGAGAATGTTGCATCAAAGTCATCATGAGACTCCAAATATACTGTGATCGTAAATACATTCCTCCTCATTTTAGAAATAACAAACTTGTGTTTCATAACTATTTAGCCACCTTAAGGATAGTCTAGAATGTCTCCATGAGATTGTAGAATAAGATTTCATAAATAAGCCACTTGATAGAGAAATTAGGTATGCTTGCATTCGTGCCAAACGATCTCGTGGAGTCGTTAGAATGTTTAAGAGCAACATGTCCTAAATCCTTATGTGAGAAAGATAAAGTCGTGATGCCTTGTTCTATGCCTAGTGCCAAGTATGCAACCCATTCTATGCCTAGTGTTAAGACAAGGTATTCTAAAGTGCCTTCAAGTAGTTCGGATCCCTGCACTTCTAGTTCAGAATGCAAAAGGTAGCCCAACCAACTAATGTTCCCATAATTCCCAGAGTGTTAGAAAACATTGAAACCCACAGGGAAGGAAATTTAGTAACATAGGTTATCGGTGGATACCTCTTGGCCGCAAATTCAATCTTAATGAGATGTGCCCTAAATTATCTATATCAATGCCCATTAGAAATGGATGCCCTCTTGGTAGAATTATTCCTTTAAGAAGTGAACATACTTTGAATAGGTCTAATGCATACACTAGCATCGCATCAATCCTAATGATTCCATTGTTTCTACTTCCGATGTGGGTGTTCCAATCATTGTTACTAACCAAATGGAACCCATTCTTGCATGGGGATCTCAATTATCCGATTATCCATTCTTGTTCGTGTTCAACTGCAGATCGTTCAAATCGATTACGTGGTACCTGGACTCAGCGGTTCAAGCATATGAGTAGCGATCGCTCATGCTCATAAACCGTTGAGTAAATTCATCGGGAATTTGTTAGATTCGGAAGCGACCATTTGGTGCAATTATGGGTTATGGAGACTATGTTGTTGGTGAAAGTGTAATCTCCGAGGTATATTATGTTGAAGGTCTTGGT